>CM060969.1:124338221-124345721 GCA_030765045.1 Tenodera sinensis
ATGCCAATATGAATGTAATTCCAAGACGAAACAGAGGACCATTTGGACTAGCTGGCTCACCTATCATGCAGTATAGAATACCCCATAGTAGAAGACCTATTGATACTAGAACCAATGTTCCTGATGCTCTCTTCCACAGCCACTGTGATTTTCGTCCTCCACAGTTACAACACCTGAATAGAAATAGAAAAAGTTCTTAAATGGATTAAAATGTGCACAAAGTACTCTGCCACAACTGTCTTGTCTTGAAAATCCAAACTGAGTGCTCATAATGAGAAATCCTAGAAAATGATACCCACATTTATCATATGGCATTATGGTATGGAACCAAATTGCAGTGGTACATACCAAAGATTATTCACACTGCAAAAAAGAGCCATCAGAATTATTTTAGGGTTAAACAGACAGGAATCATATAGGAAATACTTCAGAAAACTAAGTATTTTAGCACTGCATTCTTTTATATATATATCAGGTAATTATGCTTGTAAAAGGATTGGAATAACAAACAACACAAGAGGGAATAAAAAATTTCTTATAAAATCTCATAGATTGGAAATGTATAAGAATAAATCATCAAATATATTGCACAATAAATTGCCTAAAAATATAAAATCAATAAGCTGTAGTAACAGATTTAAAAAAGAACTAAAAATACTCTATTCAAGAGAACTTCTTCTCAATTGATGAATTTTTAAAATAGAAGGTAATTTCTTATATTATTAATATTACTAAATATTCTTTAAATGAAAGATATTGTAAAGATAAGTTGTAACTTATAAATCATTCAAAAATGAATTAAGTAGTAGCATACTGGGTGAGGAAAAAGCATGGAACAATGCCTGTAGCCCTGTTGTTGCAACTCTATGAAGTGATATTTTTTAGAAAAGCTGTAAGATATCAACATGCCCTCACATTACTATGATTACAAATAGAGGGTATGATGCTTTACTTTGTTGTTGTTAAATGGCAACATTTCTTTTTTCTGCAGTCCTTCAGTCTGTACTGCATGTGTACTGAGCAAAGGAAAACATCAAATTGAGTAGGTTTCGAATTAAACAATACAGTAGCCTACTTCAATATGTGGCTTTGGATCGAAAAAATACAGACAAAAGCTAAGCTAATAAGAACAACAGTTATGGCACAACTTACAGAAAGGCAATGAATTGAAATAGTAATGATGATCAGATATGGTGATAGGAGGAGGATCCAAGAGCAGATTTGTGTCTTGTTTAATGATATGCATCCAGAATGAAGGATTACTCATTCTACAGTAAGCAAAATTTTGAAAAAAATTCATGAAACTGGAAGTGTTAAAAATAAGGCAAGTCTGGAAGGCCAAAACAAGTTATAGCTCTTAATGTTTTATTATCAATGGAGGAATACCCACATTTATCTACTCGGCAGCTTGCAATGGGCTATAATGTCAGTCAAATGGCACCCATACAAGGTGCACCTGCTGTAAGAACTCATTGAAGATGTCTTTGACAGACGTACTCAGTTTGCTGAAACCTTGGATTACGTGTTCGATCAGAATCCTAACATTGTGAGTAGAATTGTGTTCTCTGATGAAGCTACTTTGTGCCTAAATGGGAATGTAAGTCATCATCACTGTCACTATTGGGCCAGAAAGAATCCCCATTGGATGATTGAACAACATACACAAGTCCACAAAAAGTAAATGTGTGGGCTGGTATAATTAATGGCAGATTGATAGGCCCATGTTACATTGATGGCAACTTAAATTTCGAAGTGTATATACGTCTTCTACAAAATGAAATAATTCCTACTTGTGCTACTTTATTCCCTGGAGAAGGAGGAGGAGGAGTTAAAAATGAATTTTGTTCCAGCAAGATGGTGCCCCTGCACATTGTGGAAGGCAGGTGGTGAATTACCTAAATCATGAACTTCCAGGAAGATGGATTGGCAGAACAGGAAGTATTGAATGGCTGCCAAGATCTCCTGACGTGAACCCCTTAGACTTTTTCTTGGGGGATATTTGAAGTGGAGGGTTTACAAGGACCAACTAAGAGATCTTGAAGAGTTAAAGCGAAGAATTGGATAAGAAATGCAGCTGATCAGGCAAGCAGTGTTTCTGGAAACATTAACCAATTTCAAAGACAGACATTGGCATTGTTTGGCATTAAATGGAGGACATTTTGAGCACCTTTTGAAGTGAATTCATCATGTGTTACAACACAGCGCCACTAATTTTGTTCTGAATGTGTTTTCTTGGTTTAAATTTCATCTGCTGTAATACTTCCTAATAAATTTAAATTACAGTTCAAAAAAGCAACTACCTCTACGTTCCAAGACCTGAAGACCAAAGAAATGAAAAAAAATGTTGCAGTTAAAAAAAAGTCACGCCCTATTCATAATCACAGTAATATGAAAACGTGTTGATATCTTACAGCTTTTCGAAAAAATATCACTTCACAAAACTATAACAAAGCTACAAGCATTGTTCCAAACTTTTTACTCACTGTTATATTCAAGAATAGAATTATATAAGGAACAATTAGATTGAATAAGTGATCACTTACAACTTGTATTTCTATTATATGTAGGTATATGATATTTTATAATATTGATTTGTATATATCCATATATAGGTGTGTTTTATAATATGCTATTTTCATGATGCTGTAAATTACTATGTAATTTAAACAGCAGATAAATAAATAAAAATAAATAAAATATAATGAGAATCAGTGAAAGCTTTATTGCAGGTGCGAAGGTGTGAAAGCTATTTCAGTAATGAGTCACTTTTAAAATTAATAGGATGTTTTATTTGCCTTCCTGATGGCAGTGATGACATTTAACAAATGAAGTTACCTGTTTTTAGCTGAGAAGGTTATTATCTGAACATCAGGAACATTTTCACTTCCGTCCTTTGTGTCAGGTTCTGTCACATTAGGCGATCCTGAAAGTATATTTCATTAAGCATAATACTATATGTTAAATATCTAACATAAGTGGTAATTTAGGAATAAGAAATCCAGCATATTGCTATAATATATTTACCTTCTTCAAGATGGTTGTTCATTGCTAAGTGTTGTTGCCAGCTGAATTATAAACTAGCGGATTATAATATAGTCTATCAGTCACCTGACTATGAGGTATTTCCTGTCCAGGACAGAATTCTGAAAATAAAGGCACATGTTTGAAACATTGTCTGAGATGCATGGTAAGTTTCAATCTTAAGGCAATGTATCAGTGAAATTTGGTGAAAATTGCCGAGAATTTTTATTTTTACTTTTTGCACTTTTTATTATGCTTATATATTTTACTTTAACTTTACAGGAATTTTGTCAAATTTTTCTAATGATATTCAAGTCCCAAAACATTTCTTTCATGTATCTTCAGGAAGATGTTTAATGAAAGCAACTAAAATCAGAACACACTTGTTTAACTTTGGATGAAGTAATAAAATAAGCATTTTTGAAGTCAAAAAGAATATTCTCAAAATATAAAATTAATAAAACTAAACAGTTTAACTCAAAGATTTATTTTTATGCACTCAAAATATATAACCAAGTAGCCTACATTTAGGCATTAAATTGGTTTGGGAGCCTATTGTAGCATTGGGTAAAAAATAAAATTAAATGCATTAAAAAAGATGATTTAATTCAAACATTTAATGAACCACTTTAGAAAGCAAACAATTTTAATTTTATTTAAGCATTCAATAAAAGGTTATACAATATTGGTAGAGGCCACCAATATGACTACAGGAACTTAGTAACTTCATGCAAGAAATCACAAGGAATCCTTGTGTTGCACTTCGGCGAGTGAGGGACATTTTTGCAGCATCGTCAGTTTTAGTCAGCCTCTGACTCTGACGACACAATTTTTCCGGAGATTCTCGATCGTCTTGGGAACGGCTTACCATGTGTTTTAAGGATATTGGTGGAACTCTTCATACCAAAGATACATACGCATGGTATGGGGTCGACACTGAACATTCAATAAAATATGTTTATATTTAACAGCTGCTTTCTGTGTTTTGCAAGTCGATTCTTGTGTATGAGCACTTAATTTGTTTGATTTGCTCTAACAGTGTGCTAATTATTTATCATCATTTAAAGATTTTGTGTTCACCCAAAAATGAATATGGCTAGAGAGCATTTCTGGGCTATGATTTTTTTTATGATTTTTTAATGGTTCCATTTATATCCCACTTTAACTATGAAGGTCATATCAGTGGCCTTTGCTGTGGAACATTTGTCTATAGGCAATGGTGGTACTCTTTAACAATGTTAACAGTGGGTTTTTGGTCTTTAGGGATTTTTAAAGATACATTCACACTCTCATACTTCCAGACTCTAGGAAGGATAAGGAACATTCTTGGCTGGAGAAAAATTCCTAACCCCCATGCCGAATCCGGGACCCCTTGCACAGAAGGCAGTTGTTCTACCAACTGAGCTATGGGGCCAGCCATTACGATAATGTGAAGATGCATTTGGTGAAGAAGCCTCATCCAAGACAACAATTTATAAATGGTACAACGAAGTTAAAAATCTCAGTGAAGACTCATGAAGAACACCCAAGGACTGCTGTTATTGGTGAAAATATTGCCGCTGTTCAAGCAGTGCTTGAAGAAGATCGATGGACATGTTATGAATTAATTGGGCGACATTGGGCATTGGTATGAGTCAAATCCAAAAATATTTTACATCAATAGATGTGAAAAACTATGCTGTGAATGGATTTCACATAAACTGACTCCCGATCAAAAACAACAATGCGTTGATTGGTCCACTTCAAATTTGGTTTGGAATATTGTTATTGATCATGAATCTTGGATCCTTTGTTATGATCTTGAAAAGAAAGTTCAATTGGCTCAAAGCGTCTTTCTAACAGAACCTAAGCTTACAAAAATGTCAGTCTGGGTGGCTCAGTTGGTTAGACGCTGGCCTGCTGTTTCCAAGGTCGCGGGCTCAAAGCTCAAAAACCACAGCTCCATGTCACTAGATTTACTGGCACGCAAAAGAACTCCTGCGGGACGAAATTCCAGCACACCAACGATGCTGATGTGATCCTAGCAATTGACAGCGTCGTTAAACAACACAATATTTTTTTAAGCTTACAAAGTCGGACGAATTCGCAGTGCTTACACAAGGCATCGTCGTATAACTCAGTCTCTGGATGCCCTAAAGGTCAGCACTATGGACCCTCCACCATGGAGCCCTGACCTGGCATCTTGTGCTTTCTTTCTATTTCCAAACATTCAAGATAAAATGCGTGCAATCATTTTTTCATGATTAAATGAAGTAACGGAACATTATAAAAATCTGGTTTCTGAAGTTCTTCAGAAATAGCGTCATGTTTACTTTAAAGATTGGTTTCATAAATGTAAACTGTATTTATGTTAAAGGGAAACATTTTGAAAAACAATAAAATCATTTACATTTTCAAAAGCTAATTCTTGTTTGATTTTCTAACATTTTTCAAAGTGGCCCACCTACAAAGCGTAATGATCAAGTAGTTTGAACGCCCTTAAAAATTACATCATCATCGTCGTCATCATCATCATCATCATCATCATCATCATCATTATATGCGAATTTTGGAGGTACTTGCAAGATTGTAACTCCAGCGTAAATTACCGACTACGTATTTCTGCCATTGTTACAAATAGCATCTGTAGCGATTGAAAGGTTTGTCGAATAATGGATAAGCAATAAGGTAATTATTTGCGTTGTATAAAACATCAAATGGATATATTAAAGTAACACACATAAAGATAATTAAGAATGTCAAGTTCAAACACTTAAAACAATGATTGATGATAATTTTGAGAATATTAATAATTTAACTGTAATACAAATACATTTTAATGTGGATTTTACCTTTGAAGTATTTAAATGCAGTAGAAGACTCCATGAGCGGCCTCAATGTAGACACTTAGTGGATATCATGGCTCCAAAATTCGGCAATATATAGTCTTGGGAATGTTGACAGAAGCACTTAGAGCTGGGCATTACCATCCGCCTGCTACACAGTGTCACAGTAAACAAGTCGTCAGTTCCATCAGAACACTTTAAACTAGGTACAGAAAAAAGCATTTGTTCAATATTCATAACAGAGCTCATTGCGTCAAGTTCTCTTTTCATTCTGCTGCATCAGACCTTCAAGAAACCTCGCTGGTGTCTTCGTAAAATAGAGAAATCAGATCTTACTACAAAGTGATCAACAGAGAGTTGTGAAATGAACAGGAGCAATCGCGGTTGGTTCATTTGTATGGTTGTCAACATTAACTGATCTCGTAATTATTATTATTATTATTATTATTATTATTATTATTATTATTATTATTATTATTATTATTATTATTATTATTATTATTATTATTATTATTATTATTATTATTATCATTATCATTATCATTATCATTATCATTATCATTATCATTATCATTATCATTATCATTATCATTATCATTATCATTATCATTATCATTATCATTATCATTATCATTATCATTATCATTATCATTATCATTATCATTATCATTATCATTATCATTATCATTATCATTATCATTATCATTATCATTATCATTATCATTATTATTATTATTATTATTATTATATTATTATTATTATTATTATTATTATTATTATTATTATTATTATTATTATTATTATTATTATTATTATTATTATTATTATTATATTATTATTATATTATTATTATTATTATTGTTATTATTATTATTATTATTATTATTATTATTATTATTATTATTATTATTATTATTTATTATTATTATT
Organism: Tenodera sinensis; assembly: GCA_030765045.1. Classification (NCBI taxonomy): domain Eukaryota; kingdom Metazoa; phylum Arthropoda; class Insecta; order Mantodea; family Mantidae; genus Tenodera; species Tenodera sinensis. The sequence goes on from CM060969.1 coordinate 124,344,998, forward strand.
ATTATTATTATTATTATTATTATTATTATTATTATTATTATTATTATTAAACTATGTTCTTGAAGAAACATGAATGCAAAGCTTTAGGTTTGTTCGTATATTCGGTATCTTTATTTCATCACCACTGTAAAACGTATTTCTTCTCCGTTGTTTTGGAAGTGTTTAACACCCGTTCTTAGGACATTCGGCACCACAGGCGGTGGACATTGATAATACATGAAATAAAATAACTGGAAAAGGCCATCTGAGAAGCAAACGTCTAGGCCGAACTTAAGGGCACATATGTTCCGGCATTTGCGAGATATCAAGACAGGAATAGGTACTCGGGGGAGAAAAAAAAAAAAAAAAAAAAAAAAAAAAAAAAAAAAAAAAAAAAAAAAAAAAAAAACTATCCTGGTAGGATGTGAACCGCAGGCCTCCCCGCAGAAGACCTATTTCGCTTTTTGGAACATAAAAAAACGAATAGAAGGAACAGCTGAAAACCAAAGTGATAACGGAAATGGTGAACGCTACAAAGAAAATGAATATGAAATAAATTGCGTGTTTTAACGAGTAAGATTTGTGTATCTCTTATGGTTTACCAGTTGTGCAAAAGTCATCACGAGTAAATACGACTACATGGGCTATAGCCAGAAAATTCAAAAAATGCATTTCATTTGCCATAAAAATATCTTAAACATATGGCATTATAATCAAAATCGTGAGAGCCACTTTTGAGAAAATC